>CM038146.1:56257454-56304954 GCA_021437245.1 Aegilops speltoides
CCCGGTCTCTGCATCAGAACGATGCATGCAGCCATATATTATTAAAAATGCAAAATACAACAGCCGAACACTATCGATCCGGAAGAAAAAGCGAAAAACAAACCTGAGGCCATATACCTCGGGACAGTAACTCCCCCAGATAGCCACTATCCCTATGATACAAGACACAACATAAACTAAAAATACACAACTCCTAGGCTACACCCTTCAAGAAGGAATCTTTGCACGTGCGCAGATGATGGCGAGTCCACCACAAGGTTGTACTTCAGATTATCATCCTCAAAGGAAAAAGCTTCAATCCACCACCTTGAGGAAGGACACAACACAGGCGCGCGACAACATAACGCGATCAGAGATCTTGTGTTTCCACCGGAGTGCATAATTAAGCTCATTGTTGAAGCCGTCTGTATATCCGCCTTTATTCGTCTACTGACGTTTTGATAGCTAGATACCTCTGGAGGAGACAACACAAGACAAATAAGTCCCATACCGCCTGCCTCCCTGTCCTGTCAAACCACCTTCGACCCAACAACAACTGGCTACACTTAACACCTCCTCTAGAGCCACCGTGTATCACCTGCCGGTGCAGGAATGACTTGACGTCTCTGTATAAGACACCGTGCATAGCATCCGCCGGTAGCACATCCACCGGTGGCTTCACCTGCGGACGACAGGCACCACCCGACAACTCTGAAAGAGGCTCATGTTTCACCCGCCGAGCCGCATCGAACAAATACCGCCACCAGCTTCAGAAGGCCGTCACCATCTCGAGGTCCGGACCCCAAGTCACCCACATGACCCCGGAGTCTGTCTCCTTTGATGAATAGGGGCCGCCGCCCCAATTTCAGGTGCTACTAGGAGTACCCACTGTTGCGCCAGCCGCTATCGTCGCCCATACAATGGCAACAGCCGCCGCGATCCCTCATCAAGCATCGTCAACGCCGGGGGAAGCTTCGGCCGCCAAGCGCGTCCTGTGACGAACCTGGACACATGATCCCCATATCCACTGTCATCGACACCACCACAAGGACCCATCGCCTAGCCCGTCATCCCCCGCGGAAGGGACCCAGTCTCCAAACGCCAAGACTGGATCCAGGCTGGACGCCACCAACACCGCCGCCACCGGCCACGCCTAGCCCCACCTCCATCTTCTACCCACGTCCAGCTGACCAAGACACCACGCCCAGCGGATCTCCACCTGCACCGCCAAGTGTCGCCACCGGGAGCCGCAACGCCGCCATGCCTTGGATCTGCATGACGCCACCGCATAAGTCGTCGTCCCGTGCTACATGACTCGACCTCATCATCATCGTCAGAGTCATCACTGTTGTCATCTGCATACTCTATGTGGTCATTGCCCTCGCTCTCTGCTCCTCTGTGGTGTGGCTTTCCATTCGGCACAACGAGTACATATTTGTGAATGCCTGCAAGACACAGATTACACAGTTAAGTCGGATTCCAGTACAGTTACATATTGAAAAGCAAAAAGAAAAACACTCGACAAGTAAGGCCAGGCCTCTCCAGGAGGATGTCCAGCATTGAATGGCAAGATCTGTTTCGCTCCTCGTGGGTTGTCTTTATTCCCAGTGATTCTCCGAAGGCACTGCGCCACCATCTCGTCTCCGACCTCCTCCGGGGTGGATCCAAGCGGTGTCTTCTAGGCCTAAGTACATCCACATGGGGTGGTCGCGGGCTTGCAACGGCTGGATGCGTCGACTAAGAAACACTTCCTGCAGATCTATGCCAGTCATTCAGCCCTGGATCAGCGCCACGACTACTTCGACCAAGATGGCCACCTCACCCTTCTCATGTTTTTCCACAATCAACGAGCGAGGGGCATGGATCTCTCCAGAAAAAAGGAGGAAGACCAGTCAGCTGACCAGGAGTCGGGACATCTTTACAATAGAACCAGGTCAACTGCCACCCTCTAACAGATTCAGGAAAGGTCATAGGAGGAAAAGAGCTCCTACCCCTCATATAGATTCCTAACCCCCCACAAATTTGGATCACGTGCGTCTCCTCGTCAATCAGATTAGCTTTCTTCACAACTGAGATCGGCAAGTGAAAATAAGCTTGAACAATACCTAGTGTGGCTGACACCCCATGAAATTATCACACATCGAAACGCATGCACAAAGATAATAGATGGTTTTGGGAGGAAAATGGTGGATCTGAGCACCAAAGAAGTTCAAGAAACCTCAAAAGAACGGGTGAGGAGGCAGAGAGAAACCTCGATCGACGTGTGTTGTGAGGAGAACGTGTTCGTCCTCGCGCGGCGCGGGTCGAACTCCCCATCTGGCAACCTCCAAGAACCTCTGCATTCAGGCCATCGGTGGCGAGATTCACCAAATCCTCCTCCGTGACAGTGGAGGGGACCCAATCCCCTGGATCCAACCAGGTAGATGAGCGGACCGCGAGGTCGACCCTTTCGCCGCCTTCTTGCCCTTAGCCACCGTCTTCTTTGCGCGCTCTACAGCCGCAGTCTTGTCCTTCGCATTGATGCGGAGCTCAAGAGGAGTGGGTTGAAAGGCGTGGCAATGGGGGAAGACGAGGTGGAGAAGCAGAGAGGAAGGAGGCGAATGGAGAGCACGGTACCACGCAACGGCAGGAGCGCCTTTTATGGCCACACGTCCGAGTTACTGCCCCATGGACCCGTGCGATCCTGGCACATCCCACAACCGGCGCAGGCCTGATACGTGGTGAAAAAGGCAGTGCGAGTACCGAGGAGTCCCTATCCACCCGCACCACTTACCGCGCTGCGCCCTGTCCCACACGCTTCTCCAAATTTTGAATCCCGCGAAATCCTCACACCACAAAGGAGTCGATCACCCCAGAGATACCCAAATCCAATCTGCTCAGAGTCGTGCTACTTATTTCACTCAGAATTTCCGGAACATAGAATCGATCAAGGCCACTAACGAAGGATTAAATGTCAAGATTATTGTCAACCACTACTGAAAAAGTGTCTCCAGAACACTCAATCGGGCCTAAGACAACTTCAACCCTTCTTCAATCGACCCTCGATCCATTTGGGGGCTACTGATAGTGACATATACCTAGGGTAGGTTCTTAGGCCTGACCTATCTGCCCTTCCCAAGGACATGGCACAAGAGGCCAAGGCCTACAAAGTTAACAGAAGATACCGGCTGTTATCCTCTGGAAGTGCAACCCACTCGACAGACGATTCCACTCGGATACCCCAATTCCACTCGACCATCGTCATCTCACTCGGAAGACAAGAATCCACTAGGAGTATAGAATATCTAGAGTCACCCCAGGATGACAACTGTCAGGCACTCACTCCGTCGTCATAAAGACCATTTAATGCAGGTGTTACCAGTAACGTTCAGGACTTAACTCTCGTTGAACCCCTGTGTAATGGAGGGCAGCCAGGTGTCGGCACACTCTATATAAGCCACCCCTCCCCTCTGGCACAAGGGTTCGCACCCCCTATAACTAGTTCCACACTTCAATCGACAAGCCTCCACGACACCGATACGTAGGGCTATTACCTCCTTCGAGAGGGGCCTGAACTCGTAAACTTGTGTGTACAACCTCGCAATAGTTAGGACTCTGCCCTCTCCTACGTACCCCCTACTTCTACTGTCAGACTCGTTTCCACGACAAAGAAAGCCTCCATCCACTCCATAAATTTTGATGCAAAGTAATAATGTTGAAATACTTACAAATTATACTGCAGAACTGTCACTTGTGGTGTAAAAAGGAGACATGCTACCCTCACGAGTTACTAGGAAGGGCATCATTGATACTTAACTACAAACACCCTATCACCCATTTCACATTCAGTATAGAGTGACTAACTAACTCATAAGAATATAATTGACCTACTGGACTATAATAGGCAATAGTGATAATAGGTCAACCATGAAAGAAGTTCTAGTGCTACAATGCTGGTCGCGTGATAGCGCCATCGAAAAGCGATTAAAATTTTAATTCTTCTAAGATTTTAATGTAATTGGAATGCTACAAAAATTAAACACATGTAAAGTTGGACAACAAGGAGAAATTGTGCCAGGTTACTGTTCACATCAAAATTTATCATTCTTACAAGTAGATGCATAGAACAAATTTTGATTTGAAATATTAGATATGATTGAGACGGTAGTAACACAATGCCTTGTTGCAGCACTATACTTCCTGTCGGTCAACCATTTATGTCTACTCTTTTCTTATTTCGCGTTTGAGTTGCAGAATCCTGAGTTTGATCCTTTTGGTATGGAACATGCAGAGACAAGAAAAGTACTCCCTCCGTTCCTAAATATAGGTCCTCTTAGACATATCAAATGGACTACAGCATACGGATGTATGTAGACATAATTTACAGTGTAGATTCACTCATTTTGCTCCGTATGTAGTCCTTTGTTGGAATCTCTAAAAAGACTTATATTTGGGGACGGAGGGAGTAGGAATTAAGTTACATGGATACCTAATCTGCATATAGCAAGTCCCAAGTCCCTAGCTATTGCTAAAAATTCCATCTCAGCTATTTCAAAGAAACTCTGAATCTGAAGTTTGTACCGTACTACACGTAAATTGTCTAGAGTGCAGAGCTACAAAAGACTACTTACCACAATTGTGTATTCTTGTTTTGGACCCCCTGACTTATACGACGATTTCTTGTACCAGGTACAGATAGTTCCTGAATAGGTCGTCAATAAATTAATGTACAGAAGTTTAAAAAAATGACACGCTACTGCTCCTTGATCGCGCCCTTGTCACTGACGTAGAACTTCCTCATTGTGTTCTTCACATGGTATTTCTATTTCAAGCCAAGCAAAACAATCAATGGTCAAGATGGAGATAATCATCATTCTAACATGAAGATAAATGAGAGTCCATGTTTGTAAGTTTAAGTGTGCAGCAGTAGTAAAAGTAATTCACTAATTCCAGCAAACATATGAGCATATATTTAACTTCTTCTTTTTTTGATTTTTTTTTTTGAAATTGATGATGACCCCCGGCCTCTGCATCTCGGAGATGCATGCAACCAGTCTATTAATTATTCACAAATACCTTACAAAGTAATATATCAATATGTCTGAAGCCGCCATCTGAAGGGATGCAGAAAGTGTGAGCCAAATAACCAGACCTCTCACCTAAGCCTAAGATGGAGATCTCAACCAAGCCACATATACTAGGTCTGAGGAACAGACCAGTCTGATGCACTCTTATAGGTCATCGCCGCCGTCTTCCATTGATCCATCTTCAGAGCAAATAAAGACACGTCGACCCGGCCAGGCCTGATGCCACAATGGCGCCAGACAACACTTCCTCCCTACGCGCTTCCATCATCACACATCCGTCGCTGAGGCCCTGCCGTGCCACGCCGCAGAGACTTCAAGCCGTCAATGCGTCACGTGGAACGCCACTCCACCGCAGATCACGCCCACTACTCCCTCAAGCCTATGCATACCTCCAAAAATGACGCCCCCAAGAGGCTTACGACACAAGAGCGCCGCCGTCATCTGATCAACCTATCTAGGGTTTCCCCCGGAGATGGCAAATAGGTGTCTAGAGCTTCTCCATGTCGATGCCTTCAAGAAGGGAACGACGGAGAAAACACTGCCATCGCCAGCCTTATCAATAAGCCAAGAGTAGGGTTTTTACTTGAATCCGTTGGGAATCTCCATACAGGCTCGTGTGCGCGGGACCGCCACCGATCACCGCCGTCGCGCATGGAGCTGGCTGCACTGGTCAGATCAGATCTGACCGGAGGCCGAACCACACGTACAACCAGTATATCCACTAGGCCGGCAGGCCCTCCATGCCACCGCCGCCAAACCGAGATCCGACCGTCCCCAGAGCCGCCTGCCGCCGCGCCGCAGGACCCGACCAAGCTACGTCTCCATAGACTGGGGCCACACCCCACCCCAAGCGGCGGGAGAGAAGGAGATACCCCCGCCCGCAGCCATCTGCTCCTGGGCTTTGCCCGGCGGCATCACGTGGCAGCGACGGGAGGAGAGGAGGGAGTAGATCGGGGCTTGGTGACAGCTAGGGTAGCAGGCCGCCCAAGTCATCTGGTGTGTGAGCAATGTGGGGACGCGCATGTTCAGTAGCAAAGAATCAGACTTGAATGTAACTTGTTTGATTGATGTTGTTTGAGTATGACTAGCAAACATGCCCATGCGTTGCAACGGAGAAATAATATATATCATAACTTGTAGCCCTTTGATATTATAGTGGCTCAAAAAATTAGTATTGAAACATACACCGTTTGTTTTACCATTACATATGTTAGAATAGCAAACATGCATGTGTGTTGCAATGTGTGAAAGAAATACTACATGTCCATAGCCTAGTAAGCATAGTTTTAAACACCCTCCTCGAACATGTCCGTCTCATCTATTTCAATGCAACACCCTATCCCGATTGTCGTTTATCCTCTATATACATGTATTTTTTTACTATAATCGATCGTGTATTAATGCATGATTTTAGTTAATATGATTGCCAAAAAAATTATATCTGTGTTTGTCATTTATCCTCTATATACATATGTTATTTTTTACTGTAATCAATCATATATTAATGCATGGTTTTAGTTAATACGATACAAAAAAAAATTATATCCCTGTTTAGAAAAGTAGCATGCAATTTCATCTCATAGATGTTTGTAAATTGAGATATATATATAATAAAATGAAGCAGTTACCATGATACATTGGGGTTTGGGCACGTGCAATGAATAGATCAACTGGTACTATCTCCACAATCTTGATGTCAACGTGACAACTGCAAATTTCCAATAAAAAGTAAGACTAAAAACAAAGGATTGCGAGACACAGATATAGATAACTTTCATGATGATCAACTTACAATAGAAAATGTCTAATGCTAGTTAATATCATAATGTAGAAAACTGTAGGATTCTATGTACGATCTTGTACTCAGTTGTAGCAGAGTCAAATTAGGTGCACTAACCTACAACAAACCATACGTCTCAATGCCAAAGATCTGTTCCACCTTGCATAGCAAATTAATAGCAAGCTTTTGGTTCATCCACGCATTCATTCAAACAGGTGACATGCAACTTCGAGGAGAATTTGAGGACGCACACGCTGGCATATTTAATGCCCGATCTCACATCACAGCCACGAGGTAGTTTGAGATATGGTCCTTTGGGGACGGCCTCACGCTCGCGCACACTTTGCAGGAGACTGGCGGAGCGGTGCTAAGAGAGGCACAGAGCCGCGAGGCGTCGAAGAGGAGCAGGGCTATGACCGCACCAGCATGGATGCACTTCAGGAAAATCATGTCGCCCTCATGAGGCACTACCAGACAGTGCCCATCATATGTGGCCACATCACTACACACCGGTGCAGGGTCTGTGAGGGGATCGGTCGCCGATACTCGCCGGCTAGTGCATGTTTCCTACAGATCAACCTTCGCGCTTCACGCTATTCGCCGGCAGGTCTCCCACGAACATGTCGAGATGCAACGCCTGCTCCTCCTCTTCCCCACGAGGCTGCAGATCGAGTCGTCCCGGCCTCTGACTTGTCTACCACCAGCCGGTTAGGCAACTTGTTCCGCCCGAGAGTGACAAAAAATAGAGGGAAATATTTTTGATTTATAGCGTCTCGTCATCCTATGTAGGAAGGAATTCTTTTCCGAGTTGTATAGGAATATGATTGTCGTTCGCTCGTGTACGTGGAAAGATATTTTTTCTTAAGTTTTGCTTTGAGGTTTCCTAGCATTCCACGTACTGGGACGCGATGTACGATCGAAAAGATTTTCGCAACGAAGCATAGCCTAAGATGGATATTGTGTTCGTTCAGGATACTGCATCGAGTTTTATAATACATAAACATCCGGAGGCTTCTAAACAACATATTAGTTTGGGAAGGTGAGCTACGATGGATATTGTGTTGGTTCAGGATACTGCATCGAGTTTAATAATACATAAATATTGGGAGGCTTCTACACTAGTAGAAAAAGGGGCTTTTGTCCCGGTTAGTAAGACCCTTTAGTCCCGGTTTTTGAACCGGGACTAAAGGCCGCGGCCACGTGGAGCTCCACCTTTAGTCCCGGTTGGTAAAGGAAATCTGGCGATTTTTTTAAATTTTTTTTATTTTTAAATTTCTGAATTATTTTAACCTCTAATCTCTAATCACCACCCCTCATCACTGCTTAATTTATCCTCTAATCACCCCTCATCATTCCAAATCATCTAACTTCCCGAACGGTCACCCATCCTCCCACTCCCCCAGCCTGAGCACGCTTAACTTCCGGGTTCTATTCTCCCTCGTTTCCAAGTCTGCACTTGTTGTTTTCCTGACAATAGTAAGATGTCAATCCTATTAACCCTCAGAAATTTTGCTTGAGCATGAAGTGACACATTTCACTGTTTGAGTTTGAAACTATTGTTTTAAAAAACAATAATTATTTAGTAATACTAATATTTCTTGAATAATTAGTTTGACCATCGTTTGAGCACAGTTTGACCAGATTTGACCAAAATTCAAAATAACTGCAATAATTATTTAGTAACACTAATATTCTAGAATAATTAGTTTGACCATTGTTTGACCACAGTTTGACCACAGTTTGAAATTTTTTAAATTTTTTCCACTCTAGATCATAAAAGCCCCGTAACTTTTTTTCTGTTAGGTTTTTGAGGATTTTGAAAATGTTTAACGGGGTACCCCCTGTTAAATTTGGATGTAACTTTTTGAGTATATGATTTTTTCATATAAAAAACTTTTTCATCCGAGTTAGTATGCAAAAGTTATGCCCATTTTACTAAATTCTAGAGAGATTTTGCAAATAAAGTCGAAATTCACATTTGCAAATTTTCCCAACTACTAGACCACATATCACATGGGAAACTTATTTTCTTTTATTTTTTTGACATTTTCATCATTTTCTTTTATTTTTTTAAACTGAAAAGGCGATGGGGGGTAGAGTTTGAAAATGGGACCTTTAGTACCGGTTCGTGCCATGAACCGGTACTAATGCCTCAAACCCTATTAGTACCGGTTCGTGGCTCGAACCGGGACTAAAGTTCTAACCTTTAGTTCCGTTTGGTGCCACGAACCGGTACTAATGGGCATCGCACCCTTTAGTCCCGGTTCGTGGCACCAACCAGGACTAAAAGGTCCAGACGAACCGGGACAAATAGCCCACATGGCCCCTGGGCTCACGAACCGGGACTAATGCCCCCATTAGTACCGTTTCTGGATTGAACCGGGACTAATGGGCTGACCTGGCCTGGACCATTGCCCCCTTTTCCACTAGTGCTAAACAACATATTAGTTTGGGACGGTTAGCTGGTTAGTGCATGTGGGCTTATTCTGCTTGTGCTCGGGTTCGAATTCTGCATGACACACGTCTTTTTTAGGCCTAAAACAACGGAACATATTTTTTAACGCAAAGGACAGACAAAAAAAAGGGACGACGGTCGACGTACGAAACGGACCAGATGACAAAAAAAAGTGGAGAAACAATAGTCCCTTTAATATTAGGTAAAGATAAAGATTAGTGGGACCGGGGTAGATGGATTAGTACGGCGCATGTGCGAGCGCCTATATATATCCGTCACACCTTCGTATGCTTTGATTTCCACCTTTTGCCTTCTTCTCGTGGTGGCATTGCATGCATTTGATATGACTGGGAGTGGTGAAAGCAAATGGCGACTCTGGGGAGGGAAGGGTGACTGGGAGGGCATAGAGTTGGCCATGACCTGTTGGGCATGGGAGGCTCTCGGAAAGGAACTGTCACTAGTCACATCTGATTTTCGACCACTGTCTATCAGATATCGGTGTCTTATCTTGGGAATCCAACACGGATGATTTACCACAGTATCCTCTCATTTTGAATAATTCCATCTAAATCGTGCCTATCTGCTCAGTTGTAGAATTGTTTGCAATGAAGTGCCTGCCTCCAGCCCTCTTACTTGCAAAGTAACCATTGAAGGCAGCACAACAAACTGAATCACGCCCAATTCCTTTCGCCGGGCTACATCCTCTCGCTTATCTTGATATCGACGAGCTAATCAGCCGTGCTAGACACATCCTATAATAAAATCCATCAGCGCTCGATGCGGTCGCCATTGCTTAAGCGTACGAATGTGAGTGTACACCATTGATGAATAGAGTTCGGAAACAATCGAACAAGTGCTTGTAAGTTGTTTTGAATGGAAATTCAGACTGAAATTGTTTTCTATCACCTTGTTTGTCTAGGAAATTAGGATGAACCTTACAAAATTTGGGTGGATCGCCCCAGAATAGATGCATCTGAGAAAAGTGGATCGCCCCCGCACCGTCTCCTGGCGGCATGGGAGGCCATCCTTCGCTCTTACACAGCCGTCCTCCTGGCGCCCCTCCAGTCTCGCGGTTCGCCACAGCTTGAGGCCCTGCCGATGACGCCGGGCGGGTCCAAGGACGGCGGCAGTGGGGCATTTTCCTGGCTTGCCTTCTCTCTCTCGGCATGGGGCTTGCACGTCCATGGCGACTGGGTTCCTTGGCTGGATTCTATGGAAGACGGCGGAGCTGGTGCTAGACGTGCTTCGGCGGGCGGCTGGCATGGGTCGGCGGCGGTGGGGCGACCTTAATTCATGGTGGAATGGCTGGTGGCTGGTGTGCACGAGGCAGCGACGCTCTGATCTGAAGCTGCAATGTTCTCCGGCGACGCGGTACGAGGCAACATGGCCAGCGGGCAGTTTTGTCTGACATCATCCGCCGAGATCTGACCAGTGAGCAGTTTAGGCTGCAGCGATGGAGATTTGTGGGGTCGATCTTGGGTCAAGCAGCACCTGGCTTCGCGCAGGCAATGTTGATCTGCATTTCATGCTCTGGCTTCGACCACATTGGCCTCTCGACCGACGGGCCTGGGTAGGGCTCTCTCCGGTGAGGTGGTAGCCAGCGATGTTGTCTTCCGCTATTAGCCGTAGTCAAGCGGCACTCTGACCTGCGCGGCGGAATTGGGGCGGATTGTAATGGTAATCGAAAGGTATTCATGAAGGTTCATCTCTCTAGACCCGGTAGCTGACCTCCGTAAGGAGATGCAAACTATGAATGACGGCTTCAGGCAGAGGGTTGGTTGTGTGGCGGCGCCGCAGCCGCTGGGATCGCGAAAAAATTGGTCGCAGCAGCACACAAGTGAGGTTAATCAGGGGCGGAGCCAGGCCCCGGGCACCAAGGGCCCAGGCCTGGGGCGTGGTCTTTTTCCTAGCTACCACTGGTGGAAAAACAGGCTTTCCGTCCAGCCCATAAGTCGCGAAGCTGTAGGAACCGCGACCAATGGGACCTTTAGTCGCGGTTCTGGAGGTGAACCGCGACCAAAGGCTCGGGCCTGTGGCTCGGTGGCCAGCTGGTGCACGTGAGGGGCTTTAGTCGCGGTTGGGCAGACCAACCGGGACTAAAGGTCCTCAGGCTGGCCCGAAGGCCTTTTGATCGCGGTTGGCCAGGCCAACCGGGATTAAAGGTTAGACCTTTAGTCCCGGTTGGTCTGGCCAACCGCGACTAATGGCCCGAACCTTTAGTCGCGGTTGGCCAGACCTTTAGTCCCGGTTGGTGAGGCCCAACCGCGACTAAAGGGATTTGAGGCCTCTCTACCCCCCCCCGGATCGCCTTTTCAGTTTTAGAAAAAACAAAAGAAAATTATGGAAATGTCAAAAAAATAAAATAAAATAAGTTTTCCATGTGATATGTGGTCTAGTTGTTGGGAAAATTAACAAATATGAATTTCGACTTTATTTGCAAAATCTCTCTGGAAATTCTTAAAATTGGCATAACTTTTGCATACGAACTCGGATGAAAAAGTTTTTTATATGAAAAATGATCTACTCGAAATTAAACATTTTTAGAATCCCCAAAAACCTAACAGAAAAAAAGATACGGGGCTTTTAAGTTCTGGAGAGGCAAAAAAATTCAAAAAATTTCAAATTGTGGTCAAACTGTGGTCAAACAATGGTCAAACTAATTATTCTAAAATATTAGTGTTACTAAATAATTATTTCAGTTTTTTAAAATTTTGGTCAAATCTGGTCAAACTGTGGTCAAAATGGTCAAACATATTATTCCAGAAATATTAGTGTTACTAAATAATTATTGTTTTTTAAAACAATAGTTTCAAACTCAAACAGTGAAATGTGTCACTTCATGCTCAAGCTAAATACCTGAGGGTTAATAGAATTGACATCCTACTATTGTCAGGAAAACAACAAGTGCAGACTTGGAAACGAGGGAGAATAGAACCCGGAAGTTAAGCGTGCTCAGGCTGGGGGAGTGGGAGGATGGGTGACCGTTCGGGAAGTTAGATGATTTGGAATTATGAGGGTGATTAGAGATTAGAGGATAAATTGAGCAGTGATGAGGGGTGGTGATTAGAGATTAGAGGTTAAAATAATTCAGAAATTTGAAAATAAAAAAAAATGAAAAAATTCGCAAAAAAAATTCGTAAAAAAATTTAAACCTGCGGAGGAGGCCTTTAGTCCCGGTTAGCCACGAGAACCGCGACTAAAGCCTTTAGTCGCGGTTCGTAAGAGGCCGCGACTAAAGGGGTCTTTAGTCGCGCCTATGTGGTCGCGGTTGCACAGCCGCGACTAAAGGCCTTTGCGAACCGCGACTAAAGGCCTTTTTTCCACCAGTGTACTGTATTACCTAGGAGTAGATAGATTTTCATATAGGCCGGGTATAGCCCATCTGCAACGCAGCATGCACGGCGCAGACATCTTGGCTCACACCGATGACTGATCCACGTAGCACTCCGTCACTCCACGCAGGCATGGGCACGATGCACGATCTAGCTCACAACCTCCAACACTCGTGCGGCCGCGCCACGCCGCCACCTCCCTGCTCAGCTGTTCTCTTTCCGCAGCCGTCCTCTACCAACTGTCATCCCGGCCTCCCCACTTCTGAGCACCTATGTGGTCGCGGTTGCACAGCCGCGACTAAAGGCCTTTGCGAACCGCGACTAAAGGCCTTTTTTCCACCAGTGTACTGTATTACCTAGGAGTAGATAGATTTTCATATAGGCCCGGGGTATAGCCCATCTGCAACGCAGCACAGACGAAGGCGCAGACATACTGGCTCACACCGATGACTGATCCACGTAGCACTCCGTCACTCCACGCAGGCATGGGCACGATGCACGATCTAGCTCACAACCTCCAACACTCGTGCGGCCGCGCCACGCCGCCACCTCCCTGCTCAGCTGTTCTCTTTCCGCAGCCGTCCTCTACCAACTGTCATCCCGGCCTCCCCACTTCTGAGCACCTCTGGTTGATTGGTTTCCGCCTAGTGCCGTCGACTTGCGTGAGTGCGCAGCCCCAGCCTACGGCTGCTGGCCATAGTTTCCGTCCATAGTATGTCTCCAGCCGCCCTCCCATGGCCACCTCAATCCCCAGCACGGTAGCACCCCTCGACCGACTATGAAGCTCTTACCATGATGCAGGTATTTGAAGGAGAGCTCCTTTCGTTTGTGTTCAATTTTGGGTCATGTGTCTTCTAATGTGAGGATTCTGGTGTGCTTTTGCCTGTGTGGTTCAGGGAACGGGAGGTGAAATGGACAACGACATGAACAGACTTTTCCCCCTTACTAGTCTGTAAATCAGGTATGTATTCTATTTTTTAAGGGATTGGATGTTTATGTTGGACGGAATGCTTGCGAAACTTATGATTTCGCGGTGGAAATTTCTTTTTACTATCTATGTTCAGAAATGTAGTGTTGTACTAATTATGTTGTTTTTGTGGGTAATGAAACATATGATGTATAGAAACAAAAAGGGAAAGATATTTCAGTTACATTAGTGGGCACAGTTCACCTTTCGTTGTAATAGTTTGGTGTCTTGGGTGTATTAGTGTATGCATGTGCATATTAGTATGTCAGTATGGATGATTTATAGCATGATTGGTTTGATGCCAAAACTGGTATGCCAACAATTGGGAAATGAGTGTGTAAGGAAGTTTTCCCCTCGTGCTGGAAAAAAAATTTAGGCCCCGGTCCTGCTCCAATCCTGGCTCCGCCACTAACGTCAATAGAGGGGCTACGCAAGCAGCCGGTCTCGAGTTTCGGGGTGAAGGCCTAGGTCTTCGTGATGGATATACCTGGCAATGACGATGTTTTATATCGTTACCTTGTTAAAGGTATTGCTTGGATATGCTCGGATTGGTTCTTCAAGTTGAAAACTTAGATTCTGACCTTTGATGGTTGGATATGGCGACGACGGTGCTTCAACGTCGCTCCCTTCTAGAACGCGTTACTGTTGAAAAATCTAGTCGTCCATGTGGTGACATGAGATGATTGGTGCCGATATGACAATTTCTGTAGTTTCCATATCGTTGATCAGATTGCTTTGGGTTTTATTTTCTCCTCTCCATGCAGCTTTGGTCTTATATGAGTTTGCTATTTGCTTGGGTGTTTCTTTATGTGCCTGCGTTCGTGTTGGTTGTGTGCATCGTAGCTATGCAGAGGCCGGGTGTGTGATTAATATGTTTTGTATCCCTTTGATGCTCCATCTTAAGCAAATAAAATTTACCCGTTGTCGAAAAAATAATGTAATGGAATGCTAAGGCTCCACGTGTTGCGCGTCTGGAGTGGCTGATTCTTTCCGGGCATAGACCCTAGTATGCCTCTACTTGACTAGCTCGTTAATCTAAGATGGTTATGTTTCCTAACCATAGACATGTTTTGTCATTTGATGAACGGGATCACATCATTAGGAGAATCATGTGATGGACATGACCCATCCGTTAGCTTAGCATTATGATCGTGTCAGTTTCATTGCTACTGCTTTCTTCATGACTTATACAAGTTCCTCATACTATGAGATTATGCAACTCTCGAATACCAGAGGAACACTTTGTGTGCTACCAAACATCATAACGTAAAAGGGTGATTATAAAGGTGCTCTACAGGTGTTTCCGAAGGGGTTCACTGGGTTGCCATAGATCAAGGTAAGGATTTGTCACTCCGTGTTTTGGAGAGGTATCTCTGGGCCCTCTCGGTAATAGTCATCACTATAAGCCTTGCAAGCATTGTGACTAATGAGTTAGTTGCGGGATTAAGTATTACAGAATGAATAAAGAGACTTGCCGGTAATGAATTGGACTAGGTATTGAGATACCGACGATCAAATCTCGGGCAAGTAACATACTGATGACAAAGGGAACAACGTATGTTGTTATGCGGTTTGACCGATAAAGATCTTCGTAGAATATTAGGAACCAATATTAGCATCCAGGTTCCGCTATTGGTTATTGACCGGAGACGTGTATCGGTCACGTCTACATAGTTCTCGAACCCGTAGGGTCCGCATGCTTAACGTTCGATGACGATTGGTATTATGAGTTTATGTGATATGTTGTACAGAAATTGTTCGGAGTCCCGGATGTGATCACGAACATGACTAGGAGTCTCTAAATGGTCGAGACATAAAGATAGATATATTGGACGACTATATTCGGACAACGGAAGTGTTCGGGAGAAGTTTCGGATAAAATCGGATTGTCGGAGGGTTACCGGAACCCCCCGGGGAACTAATGGGCCTCGAGGGGCACTAGTGGAGAAAGAGAGGGGCCGGCCAGGGCAGGCCGCGCGCCCCCTCCCCCTGAGTCCGAATAGGACAAGGAAGGGGGAGGGGCGCCCCCCTTGCCTTCCCTATCTCCCTCTCCTTCCTTCCCCCTCCCTTCCCCAAGTTGGAAACCTATTAGCAATAGCATTCCTAGTAGGAATCCTACTTGGGGCGCGCCCTACAAGGGCCGGCCAGCCTCCCTCCTTGCTCCTTTATATACGGGGGCAGGGGCACCATAGAACACACAAGTTGACAATTGTTTTAGCCCTGTGCGGTGCCCCCCTCCACAGTTACAAACCTCGGTCGTATCGTCGTAGTGCTTAGGAGAAGCCCTGCGCCGGTAACTTCATCATCACCGTGACCACGCCGTCGTGTTGACGAAACTCTCCCTAGACCTCGGCTGGATCTAGAGTTTGCGGGATGTCCCCGAGCTAAACGTGTGCAGATCACAGAGGTGCCGTACCTTCGGTGCTAGGATCAGTCGGATCATGAAGACGTACGACTACATCAACCGCGTTGTCATAACGCTTCCGCTTTCGGTCTACAAGGGTACGTAGACAACACTCTTCCCTCTCGTTGCTATGAATCACCTAGATAGATCTTCTGTGATCGTAGGAATTTTTTTGAAATTACTGTGTTCCCCAACATAACCTGGCTAGCTAGTTCTCTGTCAAATGTTTGTGCTATGCATGAGAGACAGAGGAGGGTGGGGGCTTATAGAAGATGGTTCCGGTGGTGGCGAGGGAGGCAGGGCCATCTCCGGTAACGGCGAGGGAGGCAGGGGCGTCGATGGTGGCTTCGGTGGCGGCGAGGGCGGCTCCGGTGGCGTTTATGAGGCCGCGCGACTCCGGTGGCGTTGGGGGCAGCTCCGATGGCGTCGACGGTGCGCGGCTCTGGTGGCTGCGGGGGGTTTGATGTCGGTAGGAGACGGCGGCGTAGTGGGACGACGGCGAAGTGGGGAGACAGCGGCAAAGTGAGGCGAGGGATTTGGGGGATAACTGGTGGCCGGGGGGAGAGAAATCGCGCGTGGGTTAAGTCAAACATGGCGATAGCGCTGGTAGGCAAAAAGCGCTATAGCTAAATTAGCTTTAGCTCTTTTTGCAAAACGTGTTACTGCTATAGCTATTTATTTTCCTTTTTCTTTTCTTTTTTCCTTTTCCCTTTCTATCGCGGGGGTTTACAAAAAGCACTGCTGCTATATTATCTATAGCGTCTGTTCTGAATATTCGCTACTGCTATGCATTTCTCCTTTATTTTTCTTTTTATTTTATTTTTCTTTACATTTTCTTTTTTCCGTTGTCCATTTTCTATTTATTTCATTTTCATATATTTTTCTATTTTCTTTTCATTTTTTATTTTCATTAGTAGTAGCGCTTTTTCCTGGAAACACGCTGGTACAATAATCTTAGTGGTAGCGCGGTTTGCCGAAGATCGCTACTACTATTTGTAGACTACCAGCTTAGTAATGGGAATTTTCGTAGTAGTGCTTTCCTCGGAAGAAGCGCTACTGCTAAACCCATATTTGTAGCGCCGTTCACGTGCACGCGCTACGGGTAAGTAGCAGTAGCGCTTTCTTTTAACAGGCGCTACTGGTAAGATTCTATGTATAAGCTTTTCCCTAGTAATGGGAGGTTGTTCTAGCTCTTGAGGGGGATTGGTGTGACATCCCAGTTTAATAGGAATGGTAGAGTACTCATATCAACAAGGTGCACCTTCTTTTCAGGGAGCCCGTCCGAAAGAAATCACAAAGCGAAGCGTGCTTGGCTTGAAATAATTGGAGGATTGGTGATTGACTGGAAAGTTGAACCAAGGTGGGCACCAGTAAGCACAAAGTAGCAGAAGAGATTAGTAATGGTACGTGGGACATGTCAAGATGCACGTAGCCCAAGATGTTGTCATTCTAGCTGTTTGTGCTGAAGCTGAAATAAAATGATACTAGATGCAGTCAGGTGTTGACCTTCCCCTGTAAGCAAGCTTCAAATGAGGAATGCACAAAGAGCATAAGTACCCGAGATGACATGCAGATTCTCCATCACTTGGAGTATTAGAACTGTACGTGAAATGATAAGTACAATCATACCTTCAAAGACAAGCATGAACCATGATGGCTAATCTGGCGAAAATCTAAAAAATAGGCAGTAAACAAGACACATGCATATTTAGATTTGGAACATTCATGATTAAGGCAACTGACCAGAAAAAAGATTAGAAAAAACTGTAGAACATTAAAGTTGGATAGTGATTTTGACCAGATTTGGATAATGATTCAGTGAAATGACTAAAGAATGCTCAAATGGTGCTCAGTGATGGCATGCTCTAGTTGGGCCTGTCCGGAGGGTATGACAATGTCAACTTTGTTCCTCCATGTGGCAGAGATTGTTTAGCCGGGTGCCCAGATGAGCAGTTGTGCTAGAAACATAACGGCCCATTTTAGTTATTTATTATCTCATGATTCATGAACCTCATTTGTCACAAAAATAACATGTTCAGCAATTAATTTTGAACAGAGGGGGGGACAGAGATAGTACCCATAGTATCTACGAATGAAAATGGCTCTACCATTCATCGGACCTAGCCACTAGCCTGAAAATAGTACTAGGGGTTTAAATGATCCACTTCTACTCCCTCCGTCCGGAAATACTTGTCATCAAAACGAATAAAAAGGGATGTATTTAGACGCATTTTAGTTCTAGATACACCCCTTTTTATCCATTTTGATGACAAGTATTTTCGGACGGAGGGAGTATTACCTAAGGAACCCCAAGGTCTATATATATCCATCTGAAACTTTTCATACATCATCAGACAGGTCTTCATGTATTGCTCTATCTCATTTTTTGTGTGCCAAAATCTGTCTAAATTCTCCCAATAGAATCTACCCCTATAACTATGCGAGAAAGTCGGTGACACAACATTCCCACTTTGTTTGTTTTCAAACAAAAACCACTTCGAGAATATATAGGCATGGGAGACATAAGGAAAGAAAGAGTCATAGGTTATGTCGAGACTTTTACAGAAATTTTGCAACCACCTTTTAGAGAAATCTTTTATCCACCTATCCAGTGAAGATCTTCTACTCCCACCCTTTCCCTTACGCAGCCCATCTGTCGATGTAGCTCTACACACCTTCACCCTCATTATAGCCCCACCTTCTGCATTGTGCCTAGTCAACTTAACATTAGTCTACGGTGTCCAAGGAGGGTTCACAAACAGAGCGACAATTGATCTCCATGGCGAAGTGGGCAATCTTCGCCAATCTTTATTAATCTCCATGGCAGAGAACACAGTAGTCGGTATTACTATAGGGCTCATGATCGGTATTTGTGACCATGAATTATCTAGAGATCTTGTTCCGGTGACACCAGAATTTTTAGTTCCAAAAACTAAAATGTATCATCAAAGAAAAAATATTTTTCTTTGTAGCATTAGAGTGAGTTGTTAAAATAAAACAATCAAAACGTAGTTTGCTTTGTATATAACATTAGGCTGGTATATAACATCAAAATAAATGCTTTATGAATCAAAGTTGTTTGATATAACAAAAAAGTAAGTTATAGAATTTGTCCCACTTTCTGATTCTTGGACAAGTCTAGAACCATAAAAAAATTATCCAAGTTAATTTTTTCTATTATGGTTTATTTTATGATTATATTTCAGTTGACACAGACGACCATGCATGGTAGACAGTCCAAAATGTACTTGTGCTTGTTGATTAAGGAGTTGTTACCATGCATAAGAGAATGAATTCCTGATGGATGATGAACAAGCAGAGTTGTAAGCTCTATTACGTGCATCTTATGTACCCAGGCGTAAAAGAATGATGTGTTGATGAACTCAAATGGCACGTAAAGTTAGTAGTCTGAAAATTGTGTGAACCTAGTAGGTAGTTAGATTGAATTAAGGGAACTACAAATACAAGTTGAATTCACTCTTTATATTAGTTCATGCCTTGTGTCTTTGTTACAAAGGGCGAACTGAAAATACACTCTGATTTACATAGCTGGCAGTACTAAATAGGAAGAAAAAATAGTTGTCGTAAGACGGAAGTTTATAAATAGAACAAGTAGCTGGGTAGACACACTTGTAATATCTACAACAACAAACAAATGCAATGATGCAATCCCAGTCAAGACTTTTCTGCTGGACGGCTGGTCATCTTGATATCAAGGATTATAAGAATATATTGTAAGTAGGTGAGGCGCCAATACAACACCAACACTAGGGATGGTTCTGAATGGAACCAGAAGGTCCATAGTCCCAGGGATTGTCATTCCCTACAAACAAGGTCAGTTGGCGTCAAAGATTCCGTACATGCAACAGAAGCTTCAGCAAAAGAATGCACAATGAGCAGGGCCTTGGAATCACAATGAGCAATGCACAAGTTAGACTTTTCTTCTCTGGGTTGCTAGCTACTCCCTCGGTCCCAAAATAAGTGTCTCAGCTTTACTACAACTTTGTAACAAAGTTAGTATAAAGTTGCGACACTTATTTTTGGACGGAGGAAGTATCTTGCTTAATAATCTGGTCATCGTCACCAGAAGGAAACGGAAGGGTCCAAATTCCTTCCTTCTACCAAGAAAACCATTCCCTTTTAGCAAACACCACATGCATATATGGATATTTACTTGTCATCACTTCACCAGCCATGATGTTGTATATCGTTGCCAGCCATGCTGTATTATCAAAGTCAAAACTCGAACAAGAGAACAATAATGTATACGCATACCAAACTATTATAAGTTTGACCAAGTACAAACAAGTGAACACTAGTATAATACGATACCAAATGAGCATCACTCGAACATTATGAAATTTATTTTTATAAATTACCTACTTCGTGTTGTAGATACTAATACCCTTCCTTGTAAATTTGCTTAAATTTAGGATAATTTGACTTAGGACAAACTGGAGGTAGTATAAGGCCATATGCCTGTCAACGGTCAAGGAGGAATGCAATAATATACCAGAATAGAATACAACCAGACATAAATCAATATTTACACTTGTCTCGATGGAGCAGTAGATAAACCATCTAAATTACCATGTGCTCCATTTGGTTTAGGCCGTCAATGGCAAGGAATTATTTATTTTATTTTAGGTGCAACCACGCAGGAGTCAAGTCAGGTGAGAGTATTTTTCCCATTGAACAGTAACAAGCAAATGCAACAAGTGTGATTAAATTTTTTCTAAGTAGCCACCTACGCTCCAGGTTAAACTGATCCAACCAAGTTAACTGACCAGTTTGCATTCACCAAAATCTTAGAAACATGGTTAAAGTTCAGAACAAGCAATTCCGCAAAAAAAAGAAGGCCGACGGCTTGAATACATTATACATATAGTCTGTGCATATTAGCAGATCATTAGCAAGCAATATGGTAAGGATAACTGGCCTCTTCCTGTAATCAAGGACTATGACTCGAGCGACTAGGTGTGTCAACTCAGTTCGTCCAGGTAGTCGATCGACTACTCAACTAGTCAAGCAAGTAAATATTTTGTAAAAAGGCTCATTGTCAGGTGTGTGGCCTAGAGAATTTGCTGAAACCTCACTCTAGAACGAGCTCTCCTGTCCAACACCCATCCGCGGCCCCTCTGCCCGCTAATCTCCCTGCAGTCACTGCCGGTGGCAAGAGCGCTGCTTGTACTGGATTCCTTTTCCTTACCTTTCGCTGTATCCTAGTAGCGGAGGTGCCCGTGCTCGCGGAGGGACAACCTGTACTGTGTTATCAAAGTTATAAGTTTGACTTTGACCAAAGCTAATACGCGTACTAAATAAACTAGAAGAACACCTGTGCGTTGCAACGGGGCCACATTAAATTTAAGAGTTCAATATGAATTATGTTAATATTACATTTAATATTACAGGGTTTCTATTGGATGTTTTATCGAACGATGTATCCTTGTTTTCACATGAAATATAAACCGCCATGATGGCTTTCCCTCAAAAAAAAAGTGACATTGGCGACCTTTTTACCATCAAATTCTCACACACTCTCTCCCTCCCTCCTCCTCACTCTCTCCCTCTCTCTCTCTCTCTCTCTAACACACACACATATACATCTTATTGGGTACGGGACCATAATCCATCTATTTCACACGCACACGCGCTAGTGCATAACAATATGGATTATAGAACAGGTTCAAGGTAGTAACAAGGATTCTTCTCATGCATTAATAAACAAATGTTCTGCACTGAAGACAAGATAAACAATTCCCAAAGTGCATCAGAGTATCACAGAACATTACTGGCAAGATAAATGCACGATGTACCGAAACTGCTCGGATGAACCGTAACAGAGCCAACATATATCATCCTAGACAAACACAACATCAACCATTTACCTTGGTACTTTAGGGACTGACAGGAGGATGCATGTATAAGCGCTTATTGCCTGCGAATCCACAGTCAGAGAGAGAAATTGGAACCCATTGCCATCACCAACTGATAAAGAAAGCATGTAAGAAAATTGATATCGGGCCAACTTGGATCTTCGGTGATTGTCCGCCGGTATGGAGAATTTAGGAGGGTGGGTGCAGGGAGTGGCCTTGTGAATGATGGATGGAGGCGGAGGATGTGGTCGCGGAAGGTCGAAAGCGAGAGGGTCGGGCACGTTAGGTGGAGCGGTGGTGCGCGACAACCGAGGCGTGCCCAATCGTGGGCGGCGAACCGGCGATAGCCTCGGCCCATCTCGGCCTAGCGAAGATAGAGAGGGCGGCACTGCCGGTGCTCGAGGCCGCCGCTCGGCACCATCTACATCGAGGGGAAAGAGAGGCGAGAAAGCGATAGGGTGATGCGGGGCTAGGGATTGCGGAGGAGGGTGGGGGTGTGCGATTTGAATGGATGGTTCTGCCCACCATTTTCTTGTACGTGGCGGTGGAGACGGCGGCGTCCAGCCATGCAGGCGAGGCATGGGTCGAGCCGGGCACACGGCGAGGCGCAGTAGCAGAGGCGGGGGCGATTTTTTGCTACTGAGATGCATGGTGTGGGATTGATCGTTCATGTTCTCTTTTCCTTTTTAATGGGAGATGGATGCGATTTTTTCACGAGGGGAGAGATGCGACCACGTACAGATTCTATAATAAATTAATTAGGTACAAAACGGGAATTCTTTACAATGCGTTAAGATTTACGTGTTAGTTTTCTTAATAAAGAAATGCACTGATGTAGGGATCCTTTGATTCGGGTAAGGAAAGATAGATTCGTGATCTTTTGTATGTTAGGAAATTAGTGGTTTGCAAGGAAAGAGTGGAGAGAAAAAGAACCAATGCGACCACGTACAGATTCCATAATAAATTAATTAGGTCCATAGCGGGATTTGTTTACAATGCGTTAAGATTTACGTGTTAGTTTTCTTAATAAAGAAATGCACTGATGTAGGGATCGATTGATTCGGGTAAGGGAAGATAGATTCGTGATCTTTTGTATGTTAGGAAATTAGTGGTTTGAAAGGAAAGAGTGGAGAGAAAAGGAACCAGTGGAGGTGAGAGGAGGACAAAAATTAACCGTACGAGGCTACCAACTGCTCCATTAGGAGTAGATATTGTTTGTGAAAATAACGTGCGACGACGACTTAGCGAGCGGAACCCCTTAAAAAAGACATAGCGAGCAGATTCCCTTAAACTGGTAGGAATGGATACGATTGACGTTGATAAATAGTGGTGAATGTTGGCCTAATTTACTATCATCATGCATGGAAACGAATCATCAAGAAAAAGAATACTTCCTATTACTACACTCATAGGAAGCTTCCTAATCTCTGCTACCAAACAGTTTCTGCCCAAACAAGGAAGGAAAGTTATGGACGTGATTCGAAAGGAAACAAACGTTATGAACATTAATTAATTTAGATTTGATCTTTAGAGATTGATTGTCATTGATTCTTTTACATAAAGACATTACTAAATAATTTGCGTAAGTATGGAAAGTTTTGATCCGTTCAGTTTTTTTCGTTGTGTGAGAGGGTGAAGTAAAAATAAACCGATGAAGTGGGGGAGGCGACGAAAAAAATCTACGACGGTTAACCTACGAAAAAAACCCGGACGAAAGTGGTGGGACGAAAAAAAACCTGAAAGCGAGACTACCAACTGCTCCACTAGGAGTAGAGATACGGAGGGACTACTTTATATCACGTTACCAGATGTAAAAATTCAAAAAAAGTGTGTACTCATTGTAAAAAAAGCTGAACTAGTACAGTCCATTGTTCAAGATGTGAAACCCGTGCACCGCTAACAAATGAATTAATGAAGTTGCTGTCCGGTCAGGTAATATAAACCCAAACAGATCAACTAGGACGGCTAGAAAAAATACATTATTATTGACGTGGTTGTGCAAACAGAGGAACGACGAGAAGATATCATAGTCAGGTGACCTTGACACAATGACACAGACGAACAACAGAGCAAGGAGATTAAGCACCAAAAGAGTAATGATGGGGAAAATTTTCAATCTTCACGCGATGAGTGGAAGCGGTGGTTCTTCACCTATGCCAACATGAGGCCCCTCCCAATGCTCCACCTTGTACAGGTGCTAAGGCTGCCATGTAGGCAAAAAATCTGATGTGGCAAGGCAATTAAGAGGAGAGAGATGAGTGTGGTGACCCCAGGAAGAAACAATGCCAAGCGCGAGAACCTAGGCAAAAGACTTAAATTGGAAGGATCCCACCAATGGATGAAAAACTTTAGTTGCAAAAGCATTAAAGGAAAGATGCTTGGCACCAACAAGTTAAGCACCTATGCATTGGGGGCTTTGGTTGCTAAAGTTTTTAATGTGCTTAGCACCTCATGTAAGCACCAATGCATTGGAACTAGCCTGAGCGAGAACCATCTAGAGAAACGTGGAAATGGATCGGCTCTCGAGTTGTGGGTGTCAAATGGATATAAAATGGTGTGTGAAGGAAGAAAAATGTTAGGGAGAAGTGAGGATGGGCCACTTGGAAGGACGAGGAGCGTCTTTGCATTTACTTCAGATGGGTGGTTGGCAGTTTGTAGTTGAGTTCAGCTCGCGCAGCCGAATTGAAGAATCCGTACAGAACCTCGTGGACTTTAAGGCCTATACAAGTGAAAAGCAAATGATAATACGAGAGGATAAGAGGGTGCTTGGATCCAAGGGACTATTTTTAGTCCGACTAAAAATAGTCTTTTTTAGAGGCTAAAGTTCCAAGCACCCCTGACTAAAGAGAGGCTAGGACTAGTCTTGAGGCTAAAATTTTTTAGTCATAGGAAACCTACTAAAATATGTATTAGCCCTCTCTCTCCTCATTTAATTCCTCTCCTTTAACACATGCGAGTTCTTGATTGGAGGGTTTGGAGGATAATAAATGCTTAATAACTTGATTTTAGTCTATTTAGTATTTGGATCAAGCATGGGTGAGGCTAGCAAGTTTTAGTCCTACTACTTTTAGTCATGGGACTAAAACGTATCCAAGCACCCTCCAAAGTTTAGTAATACGATGGGGCTAATATAGTCGTTGCGGATCCCAAAATGACTGGGTGGGCAGAATTCTGGTAGGCAGCGTCGCCGGCTGCTCCTATGCAATTTCGGGGAGTAAACTTCTATTTTTACGGGAGTAGCACAGCTCTGTCTTTTGAGTAAGAGAAGACTGCGTGTGACTTGAGAAGTTGAGAGAGACAAAAAATGAAGAGATAGAACCTATGTGTGATAAGTGAGAGTGATGTTTTTTATGTCAAAAAAGGAGTGATGTTTTTTTACTAGGTGACAAAGAGACGGTGTGAAATAACTTGTGCATAATTGCTTATGACTGTGAGATAACTTTGGTAAGAGATGGTTGTGAGCAGAAAAAAATTCCTTTTCCTTACCTTACCTTTCGCTGTATCCCACTAGCTTTAGTCTAGGTTGTCCCTCCGTATTGTATAGTCTTTCCCCCTTGCTTCAATGAAAAGGCAGAGCACCTGCCGTTCCGGTGAAAAAGAAAAGTGTTTGGTCTAGAGGATTCGCTGAAACCTAACTCTAGAGCGAGCTCTGCCCGCTCATCTCCCTGCAGTCACTGCCGGTGGCTACCAGAAACATCCTGCTGCCAGCTGTTGCTGCTCTACTCCTCCCTGGACAGGCACATCAAGCAATTCATGTTGTTAGTGCTCTCCTCCTCTGCCGGCTCATCTCCCCGCACTTGGTGCTGCTACTCCCCTGGTCAGGCTCGACCTGTGCCGCTTGGTCCTGCTACTCCCTCTGCTCTCCCCCGGATGTTGCTCTGCTCCGCCCCGAATTACTTGTCACATAACACTTCGTCTTCGGTACAACCCATTAGACACATCAACGGCCCAGATTTGACTATATCCCTTTGTAAGAAAGAGCAGGATGGGAAATCCAGTGCGCGCGGCGTAACTCGCCGTACCCGGCCATGAGGCCGTACGATGCCTTGTACGTCCGTGCGTGTCTACTGTGCGCCGTGTCAAATCTCGGGCGGCCCACGCGCAAAACCTAACCACCAGCTCCGCCCGCACGCATTACTTTGGTGCAGACTGCGGAGCAAGCCATTACTCCAGCGCAGCGCAGAGTCCCATCAACCGCCGGCATAGCGAAGAGTCCATCGACCGCGGTAGTGGGGCGTGTGGATCTGCGTGTGGTGGCGGTCCGCGCGCGTCGTCGATTCACACTCTTGTCCGCCTGCGCACACCGACCTCTTCACCGACGACTCCACTCTCGCATTCCTTCACCGAGGAATCCCTTCTCCCTCTCTATTACCGGCGATGGTGTGCCCGAACCTAACGCTGGAGGAGGCGGAGGACCTCTCACACTTAGTCATCCCTGCCACCCTCGACGGCCGACATCCATCCAGGTAGCAGCTGAGCGTCGACGGCATGTGGGCGGACATGCTCGCTGACGATCGCGAGCAGCGCCTCCACGCGTACGCCGCCCCGCGTCCACCGGTGAAGCGCAACCGCGCCCGTCGTCACCTGCTTTGGGATGGCCTAAGCTTCGAGGAAGTTTTTGCCCCGTACCGCATGCCGGTGGCCACCGGAACCCGAGCTGCCCCGACCAGCGCTGGCTATGGGTTGTTCCTCTGTGGCGACGCGCGCTCCACCCTTGTGGCCTTTGGGATAGTGCGCGTGCTCCCCGTGCTGGCACAGGTGGTGACCGCGGCGAGAGGGCATCTGTCCGCCTCGGTAGTGGTGATCGCCGCTATGTGCTGTCCCGAGGAGCGCAGAATGGCGCCGGGTCCAGCTGCACTCCTCCGCCCGAGCCGGAGAACGAGCCAGAGCCGCCTCTGGTGGCGGAGTACAGGCGGCTGGCGGAGAAGGCTGCCAACCCGGCTGGCATGCCGGGCTACCTGACGGTGATCCGGAGTGCACAACCATGTCAACAATGGTCATGCCAGAGTCAAGATGCATATGAAGGCAAGAGTTCACACTCTCGCTCCTCTCGTTACTCTTCATACCAAAGCCTTTTCTTCCTGTACATCCTACGCAACCATGTTTCAGTTTTCTCGGACTACCATTTAGTTGTAAACGCTGTACATCTCTCTTCAAAGACTTCATGTGTAGTAGCATAGTAAATAAGAGACATGAACTCCTTAAGTGACTTGTGGTCAAGGTGTTTCTGCCAGTTCTTCTTGATATTCCACTAATAAAGTCCATGCCAGAAGTACGCAAGGACCTTCCTGATGCCCTTATCATGGTTGCGTCCCCAATAGTAATTACATACCTGGGCTTCTTCTGACAGTGAGCTCTCAAAATTGTATGCATTACCCAAACATACGTATATTCGGTCTCATCGGACACAACAGTACAATCGAACACAATGGTGCAACGATGCTTGTTTAGACCCACAAAAGGTATGAATGGCATTCCATACCTATTCATCTTCTACATGCTGTCAAATACGGTTACATCACTGAAGTCAAGGTAAGCCCGGCGTGCCTATGAATCACAGTAGTAAACTGCTCAATGCCATCAGGACAAACCTTTTAATACAGGAACCCAACAGTAAATGATATGTCAGATTTTATAAAAGGGAATCAACATGAGTCCAAAGTCCAAACAACAACAAATATGCCTGACATACTAAACAAAAATATAGTCTGGGAATAATATGGCTTGGGCAGATTCAGTAGGACAAGCACAATGGAATAATATGACTTGCACCATTGATACTTCAAAAATAAATAACAGAAAGAAAATCAACAAAAACCAGGGATAATTTTCCGACGATATTTTTTGTCCCGCCTACTACAACTAACCAATTGTCGGTGTCAAAACCGGCGGATCTCGGGTAGGGGGTCCCGAACTGTGCGTCTAGGCGGATGGTAACAGGAGACAAGGGACACGATGTTTTTACCCAGGTTCGGGCCGTCTCGATGGAGGTAAAACCCTACTCCTGCTTGATTGATATTGATGATATGGGTAGTACAAGAGTGGATCTACCACGAGATCAAGGAGGCTAAACCATAGAAGCTAGCCTATGGTATGATTGTTGTAATGGTTGTTCGTCCTACGGACTAAACCCTCCGGTTTATATAGACACCGGAGAGGGCTAGGGTTACACAGAGTCGGTTACAATGGTAGGAGATCTACATATCCGTATCGCCAAGCTTGCCTTCCACGCCAAGGAAAGTCCCATCCGGACACGGGACGAAGTCTTCAATCTTGTATCTTCTTAGTCTTGGAGTCCGGCCGATGATGATAGTCCGGCTATCCGGACACCCCCTAGTCCAGGACTCCCTCAGTAGCCCCTGAACCAGGCTTCAATGACGATGAGTCCGGCGCTCATATTGTTCGGCATTGCAAGGCGGGTTCCTCCTCTGAATAATCCATAGAAGATTGTGAACACCAGGATAGTGTCCAACTCTGCAAAATAAATTCCACGCACCATTGTAGAGAGAATAATATGCAAACAAGTTCAATCTGCTGACGTATTTCGTGGCATGACGTCACACCACCACTAAGCCTTTACTTGAATCGTTTTTATTATACCACCTCCGCGCGCTTAGCGAAGCGGTTTCCTTGGCACATCTTGTCGAAGCAGAGATCGTGTTCCCCTTATTCCGGGATTCCCATCAATACGGACGTGGGTAACCCAACCGCGCCATTGATTGTGGCACTTGGGAGATAAGCGAGTTTTACCAGGCTGGTGGGGACGCATAGTCTTCGTCCGCCCATATATAGGGGATAAGGATCCACCTTTTTTACCCATGCTTTCTTCCTCCTTTGCTTATCCATCTCCACGCACTCGAGCTCCAGCGCCCAAGTCCGCACATCTCGTCTCAGCCTTCTCCAGCCATGTCCGGAGCGGGAGGCAAATGGATGGCCTCCTATGTTACGGAGGGGCACATCGAGAGGCTACGCGGCGCCGGATACCTGTACGGCGACATCGCGCACCGGCTGCCCGACGAGGGGCAGCTCATCCCCACCCCCAGGCCCCATGAGAGGGTCGTATTCCTTCCCCACTTCCTCCGCGGACTGGGCTTCCCACTTCATCCTTTCGTCCGGGGGCTCATGTACTACTACGTCCTGGACTTCCATGATCTGGCGCCAAACTTCATCCTCAACATCTCGGCGTTTATCGTCGTGTGCAAGGCCTTCCTCTGCATCCAGCCCCACTTCGGCTTGTGGCTAAAGACCTTCAATGTCAAGCCGAAGGTGGTGAAGGGCGTCCAAGCGGAGTGCGGAGGCGCCATGGTGGGCAAAATGCCCAACGTCCTCTGGCTCGAGGGTGTCTTTGTGGAGTCTGTCAAAGGGTGGCAATTGGGGTGGTTCTACATCACCGAGCCGCGTGACCCTAAATGGGCAGCGGCCCCCGAGTTCAGATCTGGTATCCCCATGCAGCTCACCTCCTGGAAAGAGAAGGGCTTGCTATGGGGTAGTTCGGAGGAGCTGACAGGACTCCAGTCCTGTCTCCAGACCCTGGTGAACAAGAAGCTTAAGCTTGTCAACGTGATCCAGGTCATGCTCGTCCGCCGGATTCTCCCCTGCCAGCAACGGGCCTTCAATTTTTGGGACTTTAATCCGGCACAGCACCGGACCCTGAGCGTGCTCTTCGACACGATGTACAAAGCTGCCTGGAAGGTGCTGTTCAAGGGCGGAGAAGCCCCCGCGTCTGCAACTGAAGATCGCGGTTTCAGCACGAAGCGGCCGGCCGGCGAGGTAAGCTTTGCTATCTTTTATGGGACACTTACTTTTTTCATAGTTTGAGTCTACGTGGGATCTAAAACTCCTAATGCCTTTAACAGGACTGGCAGAGGACGTCCGGACAGGTTAACTGTCCGGCTCCCCTCCCTGAATACCCAGCGGATACCCATTTGACGGGGCTGCTGGTTCCGGCCCTTTATGTGGTGCCGGAGAAGAAGGCCAAGAAGAAGGCCACGGGAACCCGAAGGAGTTCCCGGCGCCAGGTGGTATCGGACTCATCGTCCAATGGCTCCGAGGCGGACTCCTCCCCCAAAGACAAGGAGGAGAAAGAGGACTCTCCCCAGGAGGGGGGAGAGAGGAAGAGGAAGGCTTCCCCAACGGGGAGGCCGAAGGGTCCAAGAGGGGAAGGACCCTTCCTCCGGACTGTTCCGCCAACGCCGACGACGGCGACGAGGGGTGGCCCTCAAGGGCCAAGCCTCGAGCAAGATCGTAAGTATCTGGATTCCTGACTGATTTATAATTTCTCTTTTTTCGGCCACATGGTGTCCTTCTAATGCCACATGCAACCTGCAGTCCAGCCGAGGACGATCTTCCCGCTTCTTCGAGCGGGTCCTTGGCTACGTCGGATGTGGATTCCATTCCGACCGCCTCCAGCCCTCGCGACGCCGAGGACGCCGAGGTGGGATCCCAGGAGGGGACCCGCCAGGAGGGTGAGGCTCCGGAGGTGCCACATGGCAACCTCCCGGACTTTGCACCGGACTCCGCCCCGGAACCCGTAGTGGTTCCGGAGTCCGGCAGGCGGCCCCTTCGTAAGAAGGGCAAGACCGTGGCACCGGCGGCTTCCGTCCAACCGGAGGCGCCGGACAACTTGTTGGAGGCGCTCAACGGCGCTTCCATCGAGGAAGAACACCGCACTATCATGAGTGCGGTGATTCAGAAGGTTCAGCTCGCCAAGAGCGGGCTGACCGAAGCCTGCAACAGCCTTCTAACAGGCTTTGAGGTAAGAAATTTTAAAATATGTAATGTAATACCGCATAGACAGTAGCCCCTGATGCTCGGTTCGGTGTTCGGAAAGAAAAGCCGGACTGAGGATCTAAAAAGATATACGCAGGAGTTCTAAAAATTATGTCAATATGGGATTGCAGGCTGCGCTGCTGACCTCTGCCGCACTGACTGCGGAGGTCGATGCTTTGAAGCAGAACCTCGAGCGGTCCGAGAACAAGCTCGGCCTTGCCAAGAAGCAGCTCGAGGACTCAGAAGGTGAGTAACATCGTATTAAATTTGTACCTTACAGAAAAGGATTTTGGTTGCGAGAGAAATAACAAGGGTAACATGGGCACTACAGGGGCCACGAACGAGGTGGCGACCCTGAAGCAGGAAGCGCGGGTGGCGGAGGTGCAGCAAGAGCTCCAGGCTCTCGTGGAAAAGCACGAGAGTTTGGAGCGCGACTCGAAGACTCGAGAGTCCGAGCTTGCCTCGGCTCTTGAGAGTGCCAAAGCAGCTAAGGCCGAGGCCCATAAGGCCCTCCAGGAGATTGAGGCGATGAAGAAAATTGCGGTGGGTAAGGCATTTTTCATGCAAAGCAAGCATGTGAATGTGAATTACCTGTTACTTAACCAAATTCGGAGCTCTCCCGGAGCGTTTGCAGATCTGCCTCGCAGCGTGTCTGACGCTGCCGCATTTTACTGGACCGAGGAGGGGAGCTCGACGGAGAAGGTCTTCTGGTCTCAGTACGCTGAGGCCGGACATCCAGTGCCCCTTAGCGACCAGCTGAAGCAGCTGGTCGAGATCCATAAGATGGCCGAGCAGGCCATGAAGGGCCTCATAGTTTGGCTGTGGCCCGAAAGGCCATGTCTGGGAGCTACTTCGGCCTGGTGCGGCGGCTGGTGGATGCGTGTCCCTGGTTGGAGGTCATCAAGTGCTCCGCCTGCATTGAAGGTGCCCGTCGGGCCCTTGCCCGTGTAAAAGTGCACTGGGGGAGGCTGGATGCTGAGAAACTCCTGACGAACGCGCCGCCGGCGGGCAAGGAGTATCGCATGCCCGAAATGTATTATAAAAGTGTCCTGAAGGGTGCCCGCAAGATTGCAGATGAATGCTCCAAAGATGTAATATTTGAGTAGACTCGTAATGTGTTATCCTGTGCGCTGAAAACTTTGTTCATATGCGCTAAGCAACGCTTATTGATTTAAAACAATGCCTTCTGTGCGGCCGTTTATCAAATCTGAGAGATGGCAAGTCGTCGGCTTCAGCCCCCATGCCGCGAGTGCTGGGGTGTTCGGGATAAACTTGAGCGCTCTTGTTCCCATTTTTTGGTCCATCTAGGGAGGCGCTCAACACGACGAATAAGGCAACCGGACTTATAATGCTTGAACACTCTCACTTAGCCATAGAATTCTATAATTTTAAATTTCGGCGAAGCCCCTAGTGTTCGGAAGACCGAGTTCGGGGTTCTATCCATGCCTGGGCCGGACGAAGCCGGTTCCTCGCTCTAAGCGAAGCCTTTAGGGACTCGAAAAGACCTCTCGAACAGCGACCAACTCTCGCCTTATCATGACGGTCAGTTTTAGCTTTCTCCGAGGCGCCGCCCAGCTCAACCGGGCGCAATCGCAGTGGTTCTCCAGTGCTACCTTAGCCGATAGAAGCGGGCGTAAGGTACCAAGACATCGAGCCGAGCAAACCCAACTATTGACCCAAGACATGATTGAGCCGATGCATATAGTGCTATAAGTTCGGGGTGCCGCACTTGTGAAAGTGTTCGGACTTATCACACCATAATGCGGGGAACATAAGCCCCTGGTGTATTCGGCCGTACCAAAGTGTACGGATGCAAAACGTCATAAATGAACATATATGTAGGAAAAGGAGTGCAATTATAAGCGAAAAGTGATGCATTGTTTATTCAAGGAATTCTGCTATGAGTGCAGAACGATACAAATAGTGCGGTAAGCAAGGGATTGGACTATTAGACATGTCTCCCTCCAGGGGTAGGCTGCGGAATGGTGTATTAAACAGATTTAATGCTCATAATGGAGACCACCTGAGTGTTCGTCGTAGCCTTCGTCCTTTCCTGGCTGTTGCATCGTGAGTTCAGTAGATACACTGCCGGACAGGGCCTCTGGTGAATGGAGTCCTGTGGATAAGAATAATAAAATAAAATAAGAACGACACATTTGGGAGCCCCTGGCGTGGTTGAGCCGCACTCTGGGCCTGTCGTGGTCGTGCCCTCCACCTATGCCCATGGTATCTCCAGAGCGTAATGATGTACGCGAAGGGCTGGTCTTGCAATCATGCAAGGGCTGGGATTGGGGCCGCATTGCTACGCGTGCTCGGAACGTGCCAGGTGGTCTTGATGTATGTTACTCCGGGCGCGTTTGGCTGCGTCCGGTCGCTTAACGGCCGGGCTCGAAAATTGCCTTAAGATGCTGCTCTATACTTCCGCTGCGAGAGCCGCTGTGTGTTCCTCCGTTCGGAGGGAGCGTTCAGTGTTTTCGTTGGCCGTGATGACTCCACGAGGGCCTGGTCTTGAGGTATGCATAATGCGGCACCGCGTTGAATTTTGCAAACGCGGTTCGTCCGAGCAGAGCGTGATAGCCACTGTGAAATGGGACTATGTCGAAGATTAACTCCTCGTTTCGGAAGTTATCCGGGGATCCGAAGACCACTTACAGTGTGACTGAGCCTGTACAATTGGCCTCTACTCCTGGTATGACGCCCTTGAAGGTTGTCTTTGTAGGTTTAATCCTTGAGGGGTCTATGCCCATCTTGCGCACTGTATCCTGATAAAGCAGGTTCAGGCGGCTAACGCCGTCCATCGGGACTCGAGTGAGGTGAAATCCATCGACAATTGGGTCTAAGACCAATGCGGCGAACCCGCCATGGCGGATGCTGGTTGGATGGTCTCTTCGATCGAAAGTGATCGGACAAGAGGACCATGGATTGAACTTCGGGGCGACTGGCTCCATCGCGTATACGTCCCTTAGTGCACGCTTCCGCTCCCTCTTGGGTATATGGGTTGCGTAAATCATGTTTACCGTCCGGACTTGTGGGGGGAACCCCTTCTGTCCTCTGCTGTTCGGCGGCCGGGTCTCCTCCTCGTCATCGCTATGCAGCCCCTTGTCATTGTTTTCGGCAATTAACTTGCCTGCCTGCTTGAATACCCAACAATCCCTGTTGGTGTGATTAGCTGGCTTTTCGGGGGTGCCATGTATCTGGCAAGAGAGGTCGAGTATTCGGTCCAAATTGGACGGACCCGGGGTAGTTCTTTCGAATGGCTTTTTCCGCTGACCGGGTTTTGAGCCTCTGAATCCGGCGTTGACTGCCGTATCCTCAGTGTTATCGCCGTTAACGCGGCGTTTGTTTTTGTTGCGACGCGACCTGCCATTGCGGTCTTTGTAGTCCGGACTGCCGGAATTTTTGCTGAGGTTGTTACTGCGGGCTAGCCAGCTGTTCTCCCCCACACAGAAGCGGGTCATGAGTGATGTGAGGGCTGCCATGGATTTCGGCTTTTCCTGTCCTAGGTGCCGGGCCAGCCACTTGTCGCAGATGTTATGTTTGAAGGCTGCGAGGGCCTCTGCATCCGGACAGTTGACGATTTGATTTTTCTTTGTTAAGAACCGTGTCCAGAACTGTCTGGACGATTCGCCTGGCTGCTGAGTTATGTGGCTTAGGTCATCGGCGTCTGGTGGTCGCACATATGTGCCCTAGAAGTTGTCGAGAAATGCGGCTTCCAGGTCCTCCCAACACCCAATTGACTCTGCTGGCAAGCTGTTAAGCCAATGCCGAGCTGGTCCTTTAAGCTTGAGTGAGAGATACTTGATGGCATGGAGATCGTCACCGTGGGCCATATGGATATGAAGGAGATAATCTTCGATCCAAACCGCGGGGTCCGTTGTGCCATCATAGGATTCAATGTTCACGGGTTTAAGCCCTTCAGGGATTTGATGATCCATTACCTCATCTGTGAAGCATAGTGGGTGTGCGGCGCCTCTATACTGGGCAATATCACGACGTAGCTCAAGAGAGCTTTGTCTGTTGTGTTCGGCCCGGCCGGAGTTGTTGTATCCAGCGCGACGGTAGTCGTCGTGGATCGTGGGGCGCCCACGTCATCTGTAGATAGATCTTGATTGTTTTTCCTTGTCCTCCGATATGTCTTGCAGGTCCGATGCATTCCCCAGTGGCTTCGCGCTTTTTGAGCGGTGCCGGGGTATGGTTCTGGTGGAGGGCCTAGATGCCTCTTTGTCGCGGCCACGAGATGGTCGGTCTGCCGTATTGTGCGCTGGTGACGAAGGTTTGTATGCCTCCTCCTCTAATCGGGGGAGCAACTTGCGTTTTGGGTAGCTTTTGGAGGGGCGTTCGAGTTCACGCTCTTCGGCTGCGAGGACCTCGGTCCATCTGTTGGCCAGCAGGTCTTGATCAGCTCGAAGCTGTTGCTGCTTTTTCTTTAGGCTGTTCGCCATGGCTATTAGCCTGCTATTAAAATGCTCTTGTTTGACGGGATCCTCGGGCACGACGAATTCGTCGTCGTTGAGGCTTGCCTCGTCTTCGGAGGGAGGCATGTAATTATCGTCCTCTATCTCCTCGTCTGCCGCTCTCTCTTGAGGGCTGGCGTCTCCGTCCTCCTGTTCTGAGTCTTGCTGGAGGGGGTTGTCTTCGGCACTCTCTGGGGTGTTATTATCTCCGGTGCCGGAATCTCCATTCTTGCTATGGCGGGATTTAGAGCGGCGCCGCTGACGTCGGCGCTTGGGCTGTTTCTTAGAGGAATCTGCCTCCGCTACTTCTTCGCCGTTCCCATCCTTTGGGATGTCCACCATGTATATGTCGTATGAAGAGGTGGTCTTCCAGTGCCCCGTAGGCGCTGGTTCATTGTCGTCTCCGGCATCGTTGTCGGTGTCAAAACCGGCGGATCTCGGGTAGGGGGTCCCGAACTGTGCGTCTAGGCGGATGGTAACAGGAGACAAGGGACTAGATGTTTTACCCAGGTTCGGGCCCTCTTGATGGAGGTAAAACCCTACGTCCTGCTTGATTAATATTGATGATATGGGTAGTACAAGAGTGGATCTACCACGAGATCAAGGAGGCTAAACCCTAAAGCTAGCCTATGGTATGATTGTTGTAATGTATGTTGTGTCCTACGGACTAAAGCCCCCCAGTTTATATAGACACCGGAGAAGGCTAGGGTTACACAGAGTCGGTTACAATGGTAGGAGATCTACATATCCGTATCGCCAAGCTTGCCTTCCACGCCAAGGAAAGTCCCATCCGGACACGGGACGAAGTCTTCAATCTTGTATCTTCTTAGTCTTGGAGTCCGGCCGATGATGATAGTCCGGCTATCCGGACACCCCCTAGTCCCGGACTCCCTCACCAATGCTCTAACTCCTTTTGGTTAACTAATGAGGTGCATGCAAGCCAACCTTCTCACACACACATGCATGCAAGGGATAATTAATGTCCTCCTTTACTAGAACGAGGCAAACACCATCATTTTTTTCTCGATTCGTGTTTGTGGCCTTGTATAGTTGCAAATTGTAATTTCGATTGTGGCCTTGTATATAAAAATGGAGGGAGTATTAGTTTAGAGTGAATGGTCAGCTGGTTATATTCTATACTGGAGTCTGATATTTGCTATATTATCATTACTGCTGTGTAGTTCAGAAGAGCGAGTTGTATGATCTGCATGTCACTACTAGGGAAAAGCCTATACACAGAATCTTAGCAGCAGCGCGGTTCAAAATAGAGCGCTGCTGGTAAGTAGTTGTAGCGCGCTTTGCGTAAACTCGCTGCTGCTAAATATTTAGCGATGGCGCTTCGCGCGTAAAACGCTGCTACAAATATCGACGGCGGTGTTCCCCACCTCTAAGTAGCGATGGCGGTGTCGCAGAAACAGCGCTCTTGCTAAGTGCATAGTAGTAGCGCGGTTTCCTCGAGATCGCTGCTGGTAAGTTTCAAATTGTCGCCATTTTTGTCCCGATTAGCAGTGGCGCCTTACTCGAAGCGTTGCTGCTACGTTTTAGCAGCAGCGCTGTTTCTCACCAGCGCCATCTGCTAACCCCAACAACCCCAAACCGTCCCTCCCTCCCCTTGCTTTTTTCCCTTCCCCTACCTCCCCTCTCCTCTCTTCCCTCCACCACATGCTCCCACTCTCACTTTTTCCCTTCCCCTACCTCCCCTCTCCTCTCTTCACTCCACCACATGCTCCCACTCTCACTCTTCTTCTTCTCAATACTTCTCCCCATTACTCCCTCTCTTCTCTATCCACCTTCTCTCTCTTCATTACTCCTACATAACTACACCACCTCCATTAATGCATCTCCTTTCTCTTTTTCCTTCCCCCTCCACTAGTTGAAGTTGTCTCCTTCCAAATTAGGTAGCTAGGTAGATGTAGGATTTAGTTAAGTGACCTATTTGCCCGCTAACTAGATCTATCTTTGTCAAGAAGAGCTTAATTTGTGCACTTTTGATCTCCCTACAACATCATCTTCGGCCATCAAGATAGAGGTGATGAAACTTTCATGCTTTTGCAAAATGGAAATGTGTTTATGTGTGTGTGATATGTTTGTGGAAATTGTGTGTGTGGCATGAGTTGACGCCTTGTAAATTGTGCTTTTGAGTTGCCTATGTTTTGCGAAATGTCGATTTATTTCCGTTTGGTAATTCGGCAAACTCTAGATCCATATATGTCCTATTTTTAGGGAAGGTCATGCCAAATTTTTTATGACTTTGATGCATGCATGCATTTTACAATCAATTTTTTATTATTACCGTGCAGAGTTGACGATGGTCATGGAACGATGGTGGACAGGTGGTTGCGGTCGGTGGTGCAAGACATGAAAGAAAATAACCGGACAGAGGTTTTATGTCCGTGTCGAAAATGCAAAGGAATAGTTTGGCTCGACCCCATGGCGATGGTCGTGTCGAGCGCACCTGCTCATGACTGGTTTCATGGATGGCTATACTAGGTGGATAATTGAAGATGAGGATGACGATGTTGAGGATGCCGACGGGCAGGAAATGATGACACGGGCAAGACGAAGAGATGATCGATAATGGCGGCGGGAAGAGGCGGACATGGCGGCGGAGAAGGGGCGGACATGGCGGAGGAGAAGGGGCGGACATGGCGGCGGAGAGAACGACATGGACTCCACGCAGCAGAGTTCGTCGGTACTAAGTTCAATTGTCGGGACCCTCATGTTCAAGCATTGCCGCAAGGAGACAATCTTGAGAGAGCTGCTTCTAGAGAGGAGGCTAAGCTGGAGCAACGGTGGTAGACTCGAACACTCCATTGTATGATGGTTGCAATCCTGAGGTGACCGGTTGAGTTTCACGCTCCAACTCCTCAAGGCGAAGGCTAAAAACAAATGGACCGACACTAGCCTCGATGAGCATCTCAAGTACCTAAAGGATGTTCTTCCCGCGGGTAATCTATGTCCTACTAGTGTTGATGAGGCCAAGAAGATCGTGTGCCCTCTTGATCTGCCACACGTTAGATACCATGCATGCATCAACGATTGCATAATTTATCGGAAGGAGCACGCGGAAAAAACAAGCTGTCCGGTGTGCAATGCTTCTCGATACAAGAAGGCCGGGAAGAAATGTCCCCAGAAAGTTGTATGGTACTTACCGATCACTCCCCGTCTCCAGAGGTATTTTGTAGATCCCAAGGAAGCAAAGCTAATGCGCTGGCACGCGGAGAGGAAGAAGCCCGACGATGGAGATGATCCGAAGCTGAGACACGTGAAGGATGGAAGCCAGTGGAGAGCGTTGAACAGCTTCTATCGGTATTTTGAATGTGATGCAAGGAACATCGTGCTCGGCGCATGTACCGATGGAATGAATCCGTTTGGCAACCAGAACACCAACCATAGTACATGGCCCGTGTTTGTATGGATGTACAACCTCCCCCCTGGTTGTGCATGAAATCGAAGTACATTCACATGAGCATGCTTATTCAAGGGCCCAAACAACCAGGAAATAATATTAATTTGTATCTGGGGCTACTTCAAGAGGAGTTAGACACGTTATGGAAAACACCGGCCAAGACATGGGACGCCAGCAAAGGTTACGGATATGTGGCAGGCCAGGTGTGCCATGGATATTGCGGATGCACGCGGTGCATGGATGATACAACGTCTCAGCAGCTAACGTCAAGGAAAGATGGCGGGTCTGGGAAAATCGTGTACATGGGGCATCGAAGATGGCTTGAACAGGACGACCCGTGGAGAAACCGTGGAGATCTATTCAATGGTCACGCTGAGCATCGAGGACCTCCACGTAAGCGAGCGGTGCGAAATCGATGAGCTGTTGAAAACTGGAATGAGTGCCCCGCGCCGAAAGACGATGAGAAAGGCGCGAGCAGCTGCTGAAGGTATGGAAGGCGAGGTCGTGTTCGGGACTTGGAGTACTAGCACAAACTCGATACACCTCATTGCCTAGATCAAATGCATATCTGTAAGAATGTCCTTGAGAGCTTGCTCGCAACACTGATGAACATGCCGGATAAGACCAAGGATGGGCCGAAGGCAAGAAAAGACTTGCAAGATTTGAAAATCAGGGAAGATCTGCACATGCCGCCCGTAAAATGTCGACGAGACAGAGACGGAGCAGAGGCACGGAGAAGAAGGGCAAGAAATTAAAGAAAGAAGATTATTGCCCCCCCTCTTGCTTCACCTTAAGTCAGGCTGAGATCAATCAATTCTTTAAGTGCCTTACGGGAGTGAAAGTTAGTTCCGGTTACTGTGGCAAGATAAGCAGATATCTAGACACGGACAAGAAAAGGTTCAGCGGGATGAAGTCTCTTGACTGTCATGTGATGATGACGCAGATACTACCTGTTGCCCTTAGAGGGATAATGGACAAGCACGTCCGTGAAACGCTTATTGGTCTCTGCACCTTTTTTGACGTCATCTCTCAAAAGTCGATCAATGTGAAGCAGCTCCAAAGGCTACAGGAAGAGATCATTGTGATACTGAATGAGCTTGAGATGTACTTCCCGCCCGCGTTCTTCGACGTGTTGGTGCATCTGTGTGTCCATATTGTGGATGACATAATAGACCTGGGGCCGTCATTCCTGCACAACATGATGCCGTTTGAGAGGATGAATGGGATCATCAAAGGATTCGTTCGTAACATGTCCCGTCCGGATGGAAGCATCGTCCAGGGCTATTTGGCACAAGAGTGCATCTCTTTCTGTGAGAATTTTCTATATGGTGCAGACCAGCCGCCTGGTGTTAGTGTTGGTTTGCCCGTTAACAAGCACGTTGGGAGGCTCGAAGGAGATGGTCACTGTAACGGTCGCAGGGAACTGCACGTGGCATACTCAGATCGACGCAGCGATTTTGATAGAGCAAACTTGGTAGTGCTACAACACCTAGACGAGGTAGATCCTTTCGTGGCACTGCACAAAGAAATTATCGCAAAGAAGTATCGTGACCGGGGGGTATGCAGGACGGACGCCGAAGTTACTAGAGAGCACAACTCCACTTTCCTGCATTGGTTCAAAGAGCATATTATTGCTAATCCCGGAGGAGGGCTCTAAGGACGGATTGCTCATATCGCCTTAGCACATGGCCCTCGCCCAACCTCGTAACCTATCGGGCATATGATATCAACGGATACACGTTCTACGGAGGCAAAAGATATGGACAGTGATGATCGTAACTCGGGGTGACGATGGAATGCATGACCGCAGCGACAACGGCACAACCGAGCGATTTTATGGAAGGGTCGAGGAGATCCGGGAGCTTGACTACTCGGACTGCACAACACGACGATGTTCCGTGTCGGATGGGCTAAGAATGTCGAAAGAAAGCGGATGTTCACTACCATGACTATACCCGACGCCAAGAGCGCTACCGTCAACGCTTATCGCAAAAAAGCGAGCCATGGGTACACGCTAAGCACGTGACACAATGCTTCTTCATAACTGACCAGCGCAATCCCAGCCGTGTTGTCGTGAGGAGAGGCAAAAGGAACATCATTGGAATGGATGGAGTCGCCAACGAGGAAGACTATGATCAGACGGCAACCCAATGAGGGAAGATGGCGACGATGATGAAGTATCGTCAAAGAAGAATCAATACTACGTTACCTAAGAAAAATCGCACTCCATGGAAAAGGCAAAGTCACAATGAGGGGCTCAATTATTCTTGACGAACAAGAAGGAAAGAAGCTGACTCAAAACGAAAAGCGTCAAGACGAGGAAAGCGTATGTTATGGGTCCAATGATGTGTAATAGATATATGTTCCTATTTTGTATACACACTTAGCCATATGATGTGTAATATATATGTTCCTATTTTGCATACATATTTAACCGTCAAATGATGCAATATATATCGCCCTCCCATCGTTCACTGCCCTCGGGAAATAAAAGTGGGATAAAATAAAGTGGGATAAAATATATATCGCCCTCCCGTCAAACCGCTGCCGCTACAGATCATAGTAGTAGCGCGTTTCTGCATAACGCGCTACTGCTACGTCCACTTAACCCAAATTTTCACTCGCGCGCAGCTTCATCCCGCCACATTTCCCCCAAATCCCCACTCTCTCTCCGTCGCTCCATGCGCGCCCGTCGCTCCGCCCGCGCCCGTCGCTCGCGCGCGCCCGACCGGCCCAGCGCTCGCCCTGACTCCGCAAGGCGCCGGCGCTAGCCCAGCGCTTCGCCCGTCGGCCCTCGACCCGACTCGGCGCTCGTCCCGACTCAAGCGCTTCGCCCCGACTCCGGCGCTCGGCCCCGACTCGGCGCTCGCCCCGACCAGCGCTCGCCCCGACCGTCGGCCCTCGCCTCCCTCCTCGCCCTGCACTCTCTGTAAACTCCCCCTCTCTGCTAGGGTTCATGTTAATTAATTAGGTTATCTATTTAGTTATGAATTTAGCTGGGTTTCAAAATTAGCTGAATTTATATGGAAATTTGAACTGGACATGTGATATGTGCATATGTCATGTTTTGGACATGTCATGTTTGGAAAATGATCCGAGTGGCCTATGTTACGCGAAATGTTGATTCATTTCCGTTTGGTGAATTTCAGCGCTCGATATGTCCATTTTTAGCAAAGGTCATGCGAAATTTCCGTGAATAAAGGCATGATTTGTGCTACATAGTTGGCATATCGAGTCTGGCACATAGATTTCTTTTACGTCATTTCTCATTTATTCATACTTTTAGAAATAAATGAGGCCACTTAATCATAGGAAACATGTCGAACAACGAAGAAACCGGGCCTTGACCAAGATGCGAGCGAGATGGATATGATGGTGAACAAGAGTACCTCGACTATTTGACTGCTAGGCAAGGTTTGCAGGTCGGCCTCGATGATGGTATCGACGCCGACATCGACACCGGCGCGCCCGCACCGACGGCGCGCCGGCACCGATGGCGGCGCCGAGACCGTGGGGAAGGTACGGCGGGGAAGGTACCGCCTCGATGCCGATACGAAAAGAGGAAGCATAAGAAGCAGAGGATACGAAAACCTAACAAACTAGGGATTGGACGACTTGTGATCACAAAGATGGCACCTGGCAAGTTTGAGCCGTTAGAGCCGGAAGAACCTCGCAAGTGCTATGGGAACCAAGTAGGATGCATCCGACGGAATCTTGAGCATCAACAATGATGACTTAAGGAGTAAAGAACATTTGACGCAGTTGCTCCTAACGAAGTTGCACAAGAGATTCAAGTTCCCCGACCGGGATGATAACATAGAACAACCGTGGGATGATCCGAAGATGAAAAAGATTAACAATCACGCCATGGGCATGTTCAGCAATGATTTGGCCTCCTGGAAAGGGAGGGTGAAACGAGCTATTGAGGCTGATGAACCCCTGTCCAAGATTCTGGAGGAAAATCCGACACTTACGGAAGAGGAGTTCGAAAAGTTCAAGGACACTTGCGCTACCGAGGCAGCCAAGGCTAAGGCTGCGAAATTCAAAAGCCTTCAGCTCCGGAACACGGGGAAGCATCGCCTCGGAAGCCATGGCTACCTCGGTAAAAGGCCCATATGGGATAAGGAGGACGCGGGCGTGAAGCCGCGGGTCTCCAGACCCCTTCGAAGTTCACCAACCCCTTGGAGCATGACTTCATCAGGGCCCGCTACAAGTGGGACAAGGAGAAAAAGGTTTTTTACACGGACAAGATCACGAGGAAATTGATTAGACTACTGGAGAAGCAACACCGGCTTGCAGCCGAAAGCCCTACTTCTCCGATGAGGCCCAAGTGGGACACCCTCTCAACCGGCCTTGAGCGAACTTAAGGGACTCCCGTTGGACCAGCGGCCGCAATATGGTCGTGTGCACGGCGCTGGAGACGGCGCCACGTGGAAGGTGTTTACAACGACGGCCCGGAGGCCAAGAAGCGAAAAAGAAGTTTAGTCAGCGGACATCGACGCAAAGGTGAAGCTTGCGGTCGAGAAAAAGCAGCCGAGGACGCGAAAAAAGCAGCCGAGGACAAATATGAGTTGCTACAAGAGCAGTCAATGCAGCTGAATCACTGCGAAATGATTTCGCTACTAACTTGGTTCCGATTATCATCAATCGGGCGAAGGAAAATCCGACAAGGCGGTACATGATTTCCCGATGCCGGTTTAACGCGAGCAACTCCATGAACAACAACACCATCGCACCATCACTTGCTCAAGCAACGGGCCTCCTCTCGCAGCCGCTCCGCTCATAGCAGCCGTCCTCGGTCTCGAGTAGCGCTAGGTGGGCCTTCGTCTTTAGCTGAGCTTGACGCCGTCCACAGTAATTACATGTCGCACCAACATATATATATAGATAATATTCCATTTTGTTGCCTTTGGTTGTTTTACACCACAAACATATGTGTTTGCAGGCAAAAGAAACCCCATGCACCATACTCTACTTGATCAAAGGCGGAAGGTGGGCGTGGGAAAGGGGATGATAATGGACCCTCTCAACGCACATTCCACAACCACCCGATCCCGCTGGGCACTTCAGGTTAGCTTGACCAGTGTGAAATCGGGCACGAGGATTTGCCTCCTCGATACAGCATGTGGGAGCGGACGACGAGACCCCGCCATGGATTGGACGATGCAAGGGTTGGGTGCTGCTATGGCGAAGAATCTTATTAAATGCGAGCCGCCGAGAGCACACCAATAACTACCACACATCAACAAGCATGTGCGGAGACCACCACCCCACCCACGCAATTACCAGCTCTGTAGTAGTGCCGGGTGAGCGGCGGACGACATGATGAAGGGAGTGCAATAGTCTTGGCTGATGTACTGTAGAACAGAGAATGGATGATGAGACGGAGGTCGACCCTATGGATTACCTCAATACAAACGCGTATGACTGTGACATAGATATGATGAGTCAACCATATGACGAATCGGGCTATCAACTTGCTAATGAGGATATGGATGATATGCGGGCAGGGCCGTACCATGGAATGCAAAAGTCTCTCTTCATGAAATCCTCACAGACACGCCAAGATGCCGCCTCAACACAGGCTCAACTAGCCGGGCGCGAGGGTCGTCAAGATTTAGCCGGGAACACTTGGGCAGGGGTTAAGGAAGGGTCGGAAGGTGTGCCCAAGAAAAAGGAGAGGAAGAGATCGGGAAGGTAACTGCCTCCAAACAAGCGAGCACTGAAGCAGACGATGCATTACAAGGCGTGTACCCGTGAAAGGTGCAGTCATGTTCCATCTCACGGGCGAGCCGATGCTACCGCCGAAAAAACTGGAGGCACTATCGGGGATCTCGAGGAGACTGCACGACCATGTCTTCGTCGAGAAAAGCCTACTAGCCTCAAATGATCCAGGATATCCGACATCGCGGCTCGTGTGCACGAGGGAAGTGCTACGTCGACACACGGCCCGCGGAGGTGTTCTTCCTGCGGTTTGACCATATCTTTGAGATGTTTCTAACAAGGCGGCTTGATTTTACTATCGTCCGCCTTTTTGCGCTACATATGAGCTCCGTCGTGAAGAGTGAAGAAGTCTCGCAAATCTGTGTGGCGGATCCGTACTACATGCACGAGTCTTTCTTGAGTCTCGGCGACTTTGAGCGTGAAACTGCTAGGGAGTACCTCCAAAACTTCATGGTACAGAATAAGGACCGGGAAATTGTCCTCGTGCCTTATCATCCAAAGTAAGTCAGTTCCGGACAACCCTTTCGTACATTTCAATCATTCCTTCTCTCTCATATGGGGAATAATTTGAGGTGTCTTTTCCCCGCAGCAACGGGCGCGCCGTTCTTATCGTTCTTTACCCTTCGAGAGACTACGAGAGACTACGCCGTGTATTTTGACCCTTCGAGAGACTACGAGAAAAAGGACTACACCCACATAATGAATATTCTAGATGATGCTCTCCAAGGCTTCAGGTATAGAGGTGGCCACGTGCATATCAGGAAACAAAGGAACAAGAAGATGGGTTTCGCGCATAAAACTAACTTCTCCTGCATCCATGTCCCAAAACCAAGCAAGAAGGATGGATTCTACATCGTCCATCTCATGATTCAGTTCAACACGGATCACCAAAAGCTTCGCATTAACAGCAGAAATGATGATCATATCCACAAGTGGCTAGAATCTCATGGAGAAGCGAATTATAAACTTAGAGATGACTTCTTTCGCATCCAAAGCGACATTGCGACGATCATCATGAAAGAAGTCGTCGATGAGAAGGGGATGTTCCACCACGGCCCTATATCGCGAGCTGACGTCCGAACTCGCATAGGCATGCAACGTCTAGACCTCACGCCGTTCAAGAAGCTAGGGTTCGTCCTCGATGATATGGAAGGATGGAACTTCTAGTGAGTTATGATGCCGATGATGATGATCGGTTGAACTTGTATACTTTTTGTAGCGATGAAACTTTGTGATGTCCACGGTCCATGCCGAACTTGCGTAACGCTACTTTGTTAGTTGGCGTACGATGACCTGCGTACCTCTAGTTAATTAATTTGCGTACTGTATATGTTGCATCTAGTTGCTAACCTTTCTTTTTTGGTGTTGCTCTAGTATATTTTTTTGCATATATATGATTGTACATCCTCTTCATGAACATGCATCTCTAACAGGTACCTAGTTTCTTGATGGCGAGATGGAAATGCTATGTCGTGTACAAAGGGAAGGTTCCGGGGGTGTACAACGAGTGGCATGAGTGTCAGGCGCAAGTGAATGGGTTCACGGGCGCCAGCCATAAAGGCTTCAAAAGCAGACAAGAAGGAGAAGCTAGTTACTTGAGGACTCGTAACCGCCACCTCATGTACTGCATGGTTCCGCTCTCACTCATAGTGATAGCAATTCTTGCGTATGCCTTTGTTTAGATGGATGACGTTGTTGTAGTTGCAAGTATTCGAGACTTGCATGTATTGCTATTTTCGAGATGATAACAAGATATCACTTTGTGTTGGATGATGATTATGAAGAGACTATTTGTATGTACATGCTATGATTACATTTGTGGTCTCGCAGGCATTTGTATGTGTATCATGATGAAATTTCTATGTGCTAAAGATTCTTCTACAAAGCCGGTGCAAATACAAAACAAATATGCCAAAAAAACTACTTAAATTAGCAGTAGCGAGTGTACAAAAGTTAGCAGCAGCGCCGTTATAGCAGTAGCGCGTCCCGCCAAAGAGCGCTAGCGATAATAGCGGTAGCGAGCTTCCGGCAACCGCGCTGCTGTTACACTTGTATAGCAGTAGCGATGGTGGGCACGCGCTACTGCTATGAGTTAGCTGTAGCGCCGTATTAGTAGCGCGGGTACCCGCGCTACTGATACATGTAAAACCCGCGCTGCTGCTAGCCTTTTCCCTAGTAGTGTGTGTTGCCTGCTTGCTTGTGGTTCCAGTTCTGCAGATCGATGTTTGTTATGGCATTTGCAGAAATGTCTTCTTGTGTTAATTTAGTTCCAATGAACCAGAACAGCAAGCGAAATTCAGTTAGATGGGGTTTCATTGCAATCTTCTCCTGCAGTTTCAATCTACCGGAACGGTGATGCTGAGGGCCACTTGAACTAGTTCAGCAGCAATGCGTGCCTTGTAATCTTGTGTTGTCTCTACTTTTTAGTTGTTATCGATGAATCGATCTTTTCTGTTCACAATTGCTAAATTAGTTTCAGTCAAGGATGTGTGTGTACTGTGTAGCACTTGTACTAGTTCAGTAACGAGTCGATACCATATACCATCATTTGTATGGGCTCTTGTGAATGGATGAACAAGCCGAAATAAGCTCGAGTGTGATAATGAGATGTTGATGAACTCAGTATTATGAAACACATTTGTATTTACTCTCTCGGTTTCTAAATATAATCCTTTCTTAGAGATTCAATGTACACTACGTGCAGAGCAAAATGAGTGAATCTACAATCTAAAATACATCTTGCTAATCCATATGTAGTTCACATTGAAATCTCTAAAGGGCTGATATTTGGAAATGGAGGGACTAGGTGCTAGCTAGTGACTAGTGCATGTACCATTGCCTTCCGATTTTTTTAGAAATGGAGGCATTCCCCCCGCTTCTGCATGCAACCATCTTATTAAAAAAGTCTGGAAGTAGCACAAAGTCTTCAAAGTATTACAGCTCGCAAGAGGAGCGGACAAAAGAAAAGCAAAGTACATGCTCAAGATGCATGCACTCATTAACATCTTTGCTTCACGTGCTCATGTTACCAAATACAACCCTTTTGCCCCCTCTATTCTTTCTCTTTTGTTATTTAAATTTAAGGAGACCATTACAAAAACAACTTAATGAGTCATTAGTAGTGGAGGACAGCACAGGGCAGCTAGTAATGGTATTGTCGAACACAAGGATATAGCTTCAACCAGAGGTGCCTGCATCAAGCAGGTCGTGCACATGTAACTTATCATATACTCCCTCCGTTCCTGTTTACAGGGCTTACCTAAAAATAGTGTTTTACCATTGCAT